>BPLR01013983.1:0-45610 GCA_021605095.1 Caerostris extrusa
GAATTGTTCAGACGAAAACCAGAGTTATGAGCATAAGCAGCTAATTATCTACCAGTATTATTTCTATTATAACAACCCCACTGAGTGTGTTCAGCATTAAAAATCACCACAAAATGGGGTGCTACTACTATAAAAAAAGAACATTTAGATCATGAATGAAATTAGAGGAAGCAAATATTATTTGGAACATAAACAGATGCAATTGTCATAGATGGAAATTTGGAAAATCGAGATACAACAGTAGTTTTAATTGCATGGAGAATTGGAAAGACGGAACATGAGTGTGTGGAATACTATTCTTTATTAAAATACCAGTGCCACCAGAGACAGGACTCTGTGATCCGTCATTGCGTGATAGAAAATGTAACCAGAAAAATTAGAGAATGATCAGATTTTAAAAGCGTTTCCTGTAGTAGTACAATGCTGGGTTATAGTTATTAAGAAAACACAAATTCAAAAGTTAATTCAAACTACAAGCATTCCAGTAGCAAATGCAAAGCCCCTGTAGCCGATTGAATCATTACGGAAGCATTTTGAAAAAGATTGAGACGCCAGACCATTAACAAATGCCTGGAGTTTATCTTCTTTAGTTTGAGCAGTGTACTTACTTTTTGATAAGGCCATCAAGACCTCCAGATTATTAAATATAGAGAGAAATTCTCGCATCAGATAGCTAGCTTTTTGAAAATTTGGATATCATCAACACTTATTAATGGATTCAATCGGCTTTGAGGATTGAAGATTTGATTTTGAGGATTATAACCAGGGATATTAGCAGTTTGTGGATAAGAATTTTTGAGTGCTGCAGCAAAACTTAAATTAGCAGAAACCTATGTGGTAGAATTAATTTTTGGACGAGTTGCTTGTCTTATTGGAATTTACACATTTATTTTTGGGAATTTTTTGCAACCCCTCAATGCGGCAAGATGCCCTTTTTCCCCACAGTTAATTCAGGTTGGTACTTCAATCTTTTCTTGATGTTACATTCTTTGTGAATGTTCAAGGCCACATACCAAGCGGCAAAACGTGCTTTAAAAACCACAATTAATTGAGCAAGAAAAAAAAGTTGCATTTAAAGCACTGTAGTGCTATGGGTCTTTTATTGTATTTTTCAATAATAAACCAAGGTAAAGAAGTCTATTGAGTTTAAATATCTCATTATTTTTCTCATTTTTGGTGAGTGTTATTTGAAAAATTGGCAAGTGTTGTTTAGTTTTTGGTTTTAATTAGTTGCACAACTTTTTCCGCCACAAATCCTTTTTCAGTGAGAAAGCAGTTTTGATTTCCTCCCTCAGAGTATTTTTGGTAATGCCTTGATTACTACTTTCAGTGGTCTCTTGATTTTTGGGGTACTGCACAAATATTCAATATTATTGTTTCCAAATATTAGCTATATTTCGATGTTGGTCTTGGTTGAGGGGAACATTTTTAACATTTCACCCACTAATTTGATAGGGACTTGCCCTCAAAAGCTTCATCAAATTTTTTTAAAGTTAAATTCATACATAGACTTAACCATAATAGGTGGCATTTTAACAGTGGTAACATTAATATCAGAATTTTCATCAACATCATTTAGATTACTCAAATTTTGAAATTTATTTTTTTTCAATTTTAAATTATTATCATTACCATTGGCATTATAAGAAGTTTTAGCTGTTAATTTTTTGTTAGGATATTGAAATACATCAATACTAAGATTGGCTAGTGGTGCCAAGTGATTAGAATTGTTTTTGGTTTGACGCTATTATTTATAGCATGTTTAGGGCAATTAATCAAAAGAGCATGAGCCAGGCTTACTTTTAATTTTTTTCTTTGTTGAGTCAGCATGTCCGTCAGGTACTGTCGCATCTGGTACGTCTCCTTGGGCAACATCTTTAGCTGTTCCATTCCAGTCATGGGCAACGGCCAGTTGAGTTTCCAGTATTTTTATATCAGCTTGAGTCAAGTCTAATTTCTTTGACATCTTGTTTTTTTTCACATACAAGGAATCTCATTCGAACTCTGCGCAGAAAGGATACTCTCCAACGGGACTCGAAAAAGTCCATTCCCTCAGCGCCTTCTAATTCCATCTCCGCCATTGAACGGAGCAAAACAAAAATACTCTTACTCACGTCAAAACGTCTAACTTCACAATTTTAACAAATTTGAGCAAAATCTTTTCAAAATACGTTTCTTCACTAGTGAAATAGAATATTCAAAAAAACCCTATATCTAGCATTCAATCATTTAGCAATAAATACACACTATTTTTTGTCTCAATTTAAAATCTGCTTTTTCTCTCCATCTATAACATCTATTCATTTCCAGCCCAGATAGTGTGGAAATAAAAGTTTGATTAAAGTTAATCCCAAGTTAAGTTATTCCCTGAAAATATATACAGTGAGTGTAAAAGTATTCTGTACAGTACGACAATTGATTTAAAAGAGATCCGTTCATAAAAAAATTATAAACATAAATTCCATTTTAATTAATTATAAATATATAATAGAACATATTTTTCACTAGTTTCATGTGAAATTGACACAAAAATAATTTTATACATGAATAAATATTTACAAAATTGAAACAATCCAACATCTTGTGGTGTGTAAAAGTATTCGTTTTTAAAAGAAATGCAAATTTTTTTAGTTGTTTTGTGATTGGTTTAGCCATTATGATGTAGTTAATTGACGTCATCTTGTAAGTTACTTAAAAGGTTCTTCAGTGAAAATTTTCATGTAGTGAGAAACTAGAAATTCTATAATGGGTCGTAAGTAAAGAGACAAGTGTTTCAGAAAGAGAACTGATTTTAAAGCTCCGTAAAAATGGTAAATCGCACAACAAGATTTCTGATCTGGTCGGTAGACCCCCGTTCAACTGTGCAGTCAATCATAAAAAAGTTTGCTGCCACTGGAAAAGGTTCAAAACAGTTCTCCTACTGGGCATGGCCATGTCTATTGACATCATCTGACAGACGGTTTCTGGTATGTTCATTAAAGAAGGATCCCAAAATAAGTGCTCCTACATTAACATCAGAACTAAAGAACATGGGAACAGCAGTCTCCGTAAGTACTGTTCGATATGCATGCAGAAATGAAAGGTTTCCATTGCCGTGTTGCGAGACGAAAATTCTTTGTTAGTGAGAAGAATCGGAAGCTGCGATTGTCTTTCGCCAAGCAATACGTTAATGAAAGTCCAGATTTCTGGAAAAAGATTATCTTTACAGACGAAAGTAAATACAACATAGTTGGATCGGACGGGAGACGAATGGTACGGAGAAAGCGCAATACAGAAATGCATCCTAAAAATTTAGTGCCAACAGTAGTATGGGGGTGGAAGTCTGCTTGTTTGGGATTGTATGAGTGCTTCTGGGATGGGAAAATTAGTCTTTATTAAAGGCATTATGAATCATCAACTTTATATTGACATTTTAAAAAATAATTTAGGACCTAGTGCAACAAAAATGGGCTTGAATGGTGATTAAATTTTCATGCATGATAATGACCCCAAGCACACAGCCCGAAACACAAGGCTCTGGATACTATATAATACCCCAAAGTTCATGAAATTTCCTCCTCAATCGCCGGACCACAACCCCATCGAGAATTTAGGGACGTTCTTGATAAAAATATTAGATGCAGACATATTTCTAATAAAAATGATTTGGAATCGGCTCTTAATCAAGAATGGGACGCCATATCTAGCTCAATAACAGCAAAATTGGTGGAATCGACGCCAAAAGAGACTTAAGGCAGTTATTCGAGCTAAAGGATATCCTACAAGGTATTAGCTGAAATATTATGATTGTATTGGCCAATATATGCCTGATGTACGAATACTTTTTACACCACAAGATGTTGGATTGTTTCAGTTTTGCAAATATTTATTCATGTATAAAATTATTTTTGTGTCAATTTCACATGAAACTAGTGTGAAAATATGTTCTATTATATATTTATAATTAATTAAAATGGAATTTATGTTTTATAATTTTTTATGAACGGATCTCTTTTAAATCAATTGTCCTATTGTACGAATACTTTTTACACTCACTGTAGTTTTTACCTTTAGACATAATAATTTAAATAATGTACTTTAAATAACGTAAATAAATGTATATACTTAATTATTAAAATTCTAATAATTACTTATTTTTAATTTTGAAAAAATTCTCTGCCTAATGAAAAATATATTATGCAGATATTTTCAAATTAACAATATGTTTTTATTGATATTTCAGTTATTTTCCATTCCTATTTTTTGGAATTGAATAACTTGTACTTGCAATTTGTACTTGTTAAAATGCTGCATGATTTTCGATTCAGATATATATTTAGCAATGTTATATGTTTGTTTTAATTATTAAAAGTATTGTAATTGTTTTTAAATGCATTTTTAATTAAAATATAGAATTAAAATAAAATTGCTTTTCTGTTTTTATGAAACAAGACTATTATATACAGATGTTTAGTGGTTTCATTGGTGGTAAACTTTTACAGGATAATTGTACAAAATCTAAACTACCTTAAAATACATCATTAAGAAAAGTGAATTAAAAATTCATTCTTTCTAAATTTCTTATAAAGCACTTGCTCATTGAAGATTGTACATATAACAATTAAAAAAACAGTAATAATAAATGTAAATTTAAAATTTTACTTAAAAATTGGTGAACATAATTTGTTTTCATGATTAGAAACAAATGTGCTATGAATGAACATGACTAATTTTAATGTTAATTTATTTTTCATATGTCTAATTTTAAGAATATATATTATAAATTTATATTAATTTAAAACAAAAGTAAAATTATTTTAAAAAAAAGTAATATTTAAAGTAAAAGTAATTTAAAAAAAGTTATTTTTATTTAAAAGTATATTAAGATCTACTTGCTATAAATAATTTGCTGTAATTATTAAAATTCTAATATTAAACTGTTTTCTATTTTGATAACTTTTATTTTTATGCTATTTAAAAAGACTATAGAAATATTTTCCATTTATTAACCTGCTTCTGTTGTTATTTTAATTTTTTATTCCTATTGTGTATTTCATATGATTATTTAAGAAATACTTTGTAAATTACATTTGTTACTATGAAGAAATTAACATTTTAAATAATATAATATTTTAAAGTATTAGAAATAAACTATATATAAAAGATATAAATTTTGTGCCCTTCTGTTTTAACTTGAGTATATTAGTATGAATTTATTTTCTGAATAGAACTTTTATATTTTGAATTGAGTTTTATAATAAATTGAAAATATACATAGATAAACTAAATGTACTATTAAATAAGTGCTTAATAAATTTGCTTGTTTATTTTGAAAATTATTTATTTAAGAAAACAATGTATAACAATAAATATGTTTTTATTCATTTTCATTCTTAATATTAGTTACTTTTTAAAGATTTTGGTTTATTTATTTATTTTTTTTTGATTACAACTTTCTGTTCCATTTCTTATAATTTTACTCTTTTTATGAGGATATTTTGTAATGGTATAAAAGTTAATAATTTGTAACTTTTTAAAAAAAATCTTTCTACTATCTGCAAATTAAAAGTTAAGTAGTAATATATAAATTAATCATTACATTTTCTTTTTTTCCTTGCATGCTTCATGTGAAATTATTCATTTATTTTATACACCTTTATAATAAATTGCAAGTATAAATAAATTTACTATATTGTTTCTTAATAAATTTGTTTGTTTTGTTAGAGCATTGTTCTTTATTTAATGAAATGGCATATTGTTGAATCAATTTTAACATTTTCATCATTAATATGTAAAGGTTTTCAAAATTTTTACTTATCTGTTTTTAAAGTATGCCATGAATCTTTAAAATTAATTCAGTATTTTAAATTTCTTTCATAGTTGTTATACATTACAAAAAATGTTCATTTAAAAATATTGCTCCATATAATCTGAAATATTTAAATACAAGAAACTTGCACAAAATTATATGTAAATAATAAGCAATTTAATCAAAATTTTAAAAAGTTGCACATAAATAAATCTATAAAATACATACATCTTTTTAAGGAGTAATGAAATTGTTCACTAAAGACATGTCAATACAAAACAAATAGCAATCTTGTTAGTAAACAAGTACTTTTTTTGGCAAAGGATTTTTTGGTGGTACATTAGATTATTTAGTTTATCACGTTAGCTTACTATTTGATTCAATCTACCATCTATGTCATGAAAATGAATATGAATATGTAAACAGTGATTATATCATTTAATGCACCATTCTGAAATTGTTATATATTTTTTATTCTCGAAGGCCTGTTAAGAGAGTATAATTTATAAAACAATCAAATTGTGAAAAAATATTATTTTCTAGTTGTCACTATATTATTAAAAATGGGGGAGTGGGTGAATTCTCACACTCGTGTAGATTGAAAAATTATTTTATACAGCTTAAAATTTAATAGACAGGAATAATCCAAATGATCTTAAATTTGGAATATTATTCGGGGGGGAGTATATTCTTTTCTGGAAATTAATCTTATGTTTATAAATCAATATACAACAAAAAAAATTAAAAACTGTTCGTTTATAATTCGAATAAAACTGATGAAACGATAAGGAATTAGACGTATTAGGAAACGGCGTTAACAGAAATTAAACACTATAAACTTAATTTAAATAAATTAAATTATTTTTTAGATTAGTCTAGGGCAGGGGTCGGCATCCTTTTGAGTCGGAAGAGCCAAAATCACAATTTACAAAATTTCAAAGTTTTTAAAGAGCCACAAAATTTTTTTCTTGCCAACAATAATAGTACTAATATAATAATAAATAGTACTCGCATAAATAAATTTTGTTAATAAAAAAAAAAAACTAATCGATTTATTCATAAAAAATATCTATTTATTCATATATAAGTAGTGTTTTTCACAACAAATTAGATAATATATATATGGCATTATTAGATAATTACTTATTATTTAAGTAAAAATTAAAACAATTAAACATTTACTCACAACACTAACTTGTATTTCAATAACAAACAATCGAGCAAACAAATTCAATGGGAGCGATGTCTTTGCATGGTTATTCAAGTAGAAAATTTAAACTTTATTAATTAAATCTGACTCTAAATTTTCATTCGTTAGTTGGCTTCTTACTTTACTTTTAATTATATTCATGCAGGAGAACGCTTGCTCGCACGAATATGTCGATCCGAAGATAGTTAGCTCTCCAAATGCCAACTTCTTCACATCACTGTAGCAATCTGGAAGACTATTCCATGCGTCAAATGTAAGTGCCTCAACTCGCGGCATTTCTTTTAAAGCTATCCACTTTTGTTGCGTTAAGTACATACATTTCTGAACCTCCAACTCTTCCAACTTGCTTTTCAACTCTGTAAATTTTTCACTCCACAAAGCTTTAGTTTTTAAAATCGATCATTTGCATTTCTAAAGATCCAGTATCAATTCCAAATGACTCAATGTGGATTTTGTTACTATTTGTGTTGAGAGGATTTACTATGAATGCTAGAGTGGTTTTGTTGGTTTTAAATTGCTCAAATCTGTCAGCAAATTCATTTTTAATTTTTTTTATAACTGTGCTGAAGTACCTCGTGTCAACAGTTGTATATTGCTTTAGAAATTGAAAATGAAGTAATTTACCGCTCTGAATATCTTCTACAAAAAGAATTAATTTTTCTTCAAAACAAACCAATTCTTATACCAAAACATAGGCTGGGTTTCCCTTTCCTTGCAGTTATAGATTGAGCTCATTTAATTTCGCTGTGATATCCACCATAAAGTAAAAATTTTGCTACCATTTGTCCTTCTCTAATTCAGGGTGATTAATGCCTTTTTCATTTAGGAATGTATTTATTTCATTCAAGCACAAAGCAAAATGTTTCAACACCTTACCTTCGAAAAGCCATTTCACTTTATTGTGAAGAAGGAGGTCGGAATACTGAGTCTCCATTTCGTTTAAGAATTCTTTAAACTGACTATGGTAGAGTGCTTTTGACAAGATGCTGTTAACAATCTTGATTACCAAATTCATGACCTCAACTATTTCAACCGGAAATGTTTGGGCACAAAGCGCTTCTTGGTTATTATGCAGTGAAACGTAAGAATTTTGTGGTTTATTTTGCTCTGAAGAACCGTTGTTGCCCCTTTATATTTTTCTGTCATACTTCTGGCTCCATCAGTTGCTATTGAAACGATTTTATTTAAATCGATCTTATTGTCTTCAAGGCATTTTTGCACGGCATTCGCTACATTTAAAGACATTTTAGCTATTCTATCTTGTACTGTTTTAGTGGATAGTGGCAAATCTTTGATTTTTTAAGATTTCTGGTTTGTTTTTGAAATCACGAAACAGTTCTTCAGATGCACGTATGAAGCAATCTTTGACATACTCACCATCTGTGAATGGTTTGCCTTTTTTTGCAATTTCTAGTGATACCGCGAAGCTTGCAAAATTAACATTACTTGTAGATTACGTCCAGTTACTTAACATGGAACTTGATTGCTGTTTTTGGAGCTCGCCGACAACTTTTTTTCAGTTCTTCGCCAGTTGGATATTTACTAACAAACTGAGTATGTTTTTAGTGAAGTGTCTCTCTAAATTTGATTTCTTATTCTGTGCGAGTTTTTCATGGCAAATGAGCCAAGTCGGAAGGCCAGAGTTGTATATGAAAGAGAACGACTCCGTCCAATCCCGATTGAATTCTCGATGCTTAAGTAAATACATACGAGAAGCTGGGCATAATAAAATATAATTTATCAAAAAAACATTTTACAACGATATTTCCCAATTAAAAATACTTACCTAAATAAAACAAATAATTCTCTAATAATTTAATTATTAAAATAAATAATGTCGACGCGAAACACTGTTTGTCTCACTTTCTCACGTATTGATTGACTATAAGTACATATTTTCGTCGCATCTGTGGTCGCCTCCCGTTTGCGGTGATCGCCGACTGGCACGAACGGACTTGTCAGAACGTGTTTATCACGGCGCAGTCTGCACATTTTTGATTTCTTTTTAATTTTGGCAAATAGTAGATACTTATTTTACGAGTAAAGGTGTTATGCCCAGCTATGCCGAAATCAATGAAAATTGCTAAACATGTAAACAATCTAAAACTGCAAATACCTACCTACTTTGATCCTCAGAGTTCGAAAATAGGTTTATTAAATAACAATTTATAGGTACTTACACTTATAATAATAATTATTTTAACGCTCATTTTTAAATAATAAAAGCTATAAAATAGATAAATAATAAAATAGGTAATTTATTAAATATATATTTTAATAAAAACACTTTCGCGGTAATATCCAACAATAGTACTTTGTTTCTTTTTTGACATTTGTTATTGACTTCAAAAATAGTTAGGTATCTTATTTAGAAAAAAATATGTATAATATGTATTTTAAAAATATAATACTTATTATGTTACCTATCTTTACTTCGGTTTTTTTTTTATTATTATACATAAATATGTATATACATAACTTTGAGAAGATAATTCGCTTCTAATTCTTTTACTTGAAACAACAAACTATACGTCACAGCCAAAGCACTAGTGAAGACGCTAAATTGTCTTGCGTCGAAAGTGAATTAAAATCTACACAGAAACATCCGACGACGAGCTTCCGATGGACTGACGACAGTGACGACGCGTGTCACGGGGGAGGGGTGCGGTGAAAAGCGAATACAAGTGGCTGAGAGATAGAATCCGTGCCTAATCCTCGTTAATCGATTCAGAACGATTTTTAAATAATTTTTTTGATAAAATAAATAATATTTGTGTATGGAACCAAAGAGCCGCAGCTTCACATCAAAGAGCCGCATGTGGCTCGTGAGCCGCAGGTTGCCGACCCCTGGTCTAGGGTCTTGTACTACAAGAACTAATGTGTTTAGATGTAATTAAAAAAAAAACATTTTTATTTATCAGCGGAATCATCAACGATGAAGAGACACATATACGATATTCTACGAATCACGAAATTAAGTTTCCAGCTTATTTTTTATATTAAAAATATTCTATATTGTAGTTTAATCTCTTAACATTATAGTATATTGTATTATATTTAATGCTAATTAATTCTAAAATTCCCGTGATAATCTGTTCAAGCTTAATCGATTTTCATTCATATAACATAAGTTTTGCCTATACTGATGTTTGAGTATCTATCTAACTACAAAATATATTTATATATATGAATGAAAATTGATTAAGTTTTAACAAATTATCATGGGAATTTTAGAATTAATTAGCATTAAATGTTATATTAAGAAATTAAACTATATTATAGAATATTTTTAATATAAAAAATAAACTGAAAACTTACTTTTCGTGATTCGTAGAAGATCGTATATGTATCTTCGTTGTTCATCATCGTTGATGAGTCTGCTGATTATTAAAAAAAACATTTTTTATTTAAGATTAATTGTTCACACATTTCACATTTTTTTCTTTGTACAAGATCTAGACTAATCTAAAAATATTTTAACTTATTTAAATGAAGTCTATAATGTTTAATTTCTGCTTCCCTGTTTCACAGTTAGTCAACTCCTCATCTATTCATCAGTTTGCCGCCATGTTAGTTTTTCTTACATAATTAGAAATGCTTTCAAATCGCATGCGCAGTAGTGCAATATTACAGATATGCATGCGTAATAGTACAATATTTCCTATGAGCATGCGCGCTAGGAAGAAAAAAAATATCGGACGTTAAGAAAACGTTATGCAAAAACTCTCTATTGTACCTATATTACGCTACTGAACATGTCTGATAACAATGGATACGTTTGTAAATTCTTAAGTAAATATCTTTACAAATAATAATAATAATGAACAACAAAATAAACGTACAAATTTTAAGCTACATGTTCTTGGTCTTAAAATTTGAACACCTTTTTAAAAGGCAAGAGACATGTATTAAACAATAGCCCATTTTTAAAGAATATTCAAAAGGATTCAGCTGCCGAATTGCAAATCATCGACTCCAAATACAAAACTTTCCTTTTTTCTACTGGAGATGGGGCTTCGCATTCTGTTGACTTCACACTCTAGTTTCTGTGGTTTTCGTTTAATCAAGTACTTAATGAATGATGCTAATACTAAAGCTCCGATGAATAGTACGCGTTGCCTTTTTAAATGTAAT
Source organism: Caerostris extrusa (assembly GCA_021605095.1). Taxonomy (NCBI): domain Eukaryota; kingdom Metazoa; phylum Arthropoda; class Arachnida; order Araneae; family Araneidae; genus Caerostris; species Caerostris extrusa. The sequence continues at coordinate 11,133 of BPLR01013983.1, forward strand.
GACATATTATTTATTTTTGCCTATTTAAAAAAAAAAAAATTTCTATCTATTTTTTTTTTTTTTCTTCCTTTTATTATTTTTTTTTTTTAGCATATTGGGAATCAACCAAGGTAAATTCCAGTATTATGTGTAAAACACACACACACAAAAATATATATATATATATATATATATATATATATCAAGGAATCCATGAAAGTAGAATGCGAGCTAAGCCGTTTCCTTTCAAAATATCTTGGCTTTTATGGGAACCTTTAGTTTTCTTTATGTAATCCATGTGTAGTTTTTAATTTTGAAAATGATTCTATTAAGTGACATTATTTGAATTGTTTGTAGAGTATGCGAAGTAGAGGAGGGGAAAAATTTCTCTTCGAAAATGAATATTTTTAAATAATAAAGAGCTAAAGCCTGACATGTGTCCCAGTCGTAACTTGCTCAGCTAGATGCAGGATTCAAATCCAGTGGTTGTGGGCATTTTACTCACTACTTTCAGAAACTAGGAAAAATGTCCTGGTTTCAGAACTATCAGGGTTCCAGGGTGAAATATTCCAGGTTTTCTCCCATGTTACATGTAAATATTGGACAGTTATGCCTCTTTCTCCCTTCAATAGGTTATCCGTAGTTTACAGAAAACAGAGTTACATTTATTGTGGGTCGAAGACATGCATCTATATGGTATGAGTTTATTACGAGTCTTGTTGCATTTGTACTTTATGTGGTTATGTTATGCATCTTTTTAATTATCACGGCAAAAAGCAAACCTTGTTATTCATCTACGGTGTGTTAAGAGATATTAAGAGTTTATTTGCCAACTGTGTGGCTACTTGGAAGTTTTTTTTTTTTTTTTTTTGGCATGATTATTTCTAAAAATATTTATTAAATTCATCACAAAAAAATCGCATTACCCAAGGCAACAATGTTTATTAGTCAAAAGAGGAAAAGTATACAAAAATCAAAAAATAAATACAAATAAAAATAAATGAAGAAAGGTTATAAAGCTGTAAATCATTATTGAATATCTTAACATAACGGATTTCATGGCATTGGTCTTGTTGAAAATATGTTCCATGTTAAAAGGATAACAGCAGTTAATAAATCAGAAGATGTCGTGTATAGTACAAAAAAAGTCATTACTAACGCAGCACGAGTATATAACATACAGTTGGAAAAGGATCCCCTAGTTAAAATCAACCATCAAATAAAAGAATGATTGATATGTCAAATTTAAAGTGAAGTAAAATGTACAAAGAAAGGGAAAAAATATGATTAAAACGACCATTAAAAATGAGCTCTTAAAGGTTAAATTCAAATACAGTTTAAACACAACGTATTTGTGTTACATCTTTATTGCAATAAATAAATAAATAAATAATTATTCATAAATAACGTCTTGAGTGGTATAAAGAGAATGTCTGTTTTTTAAGTACTACAAATGTGGCCTAGTTCCTCTAACAAATCTCTCAAGTAGGTATGTCGCTTTCTTCAATTACTCATGCAACTGGTAGGAAACCACGAAGTTGTCAAAGGCGAACTTAAATTGCATAAACTTTCTAAGTGATGTAATTGTTATTCTCTTACCAGTGGCTAGTTGTGAACTTATGACGTGTTATTAAATTTAATAAATTATAACAAATAATATAATTAACAGTCTTTTGATTTATTCCTTGATTATTTTGCTGCTGTACTGTTCATCTAGAGAAAAACAATGTGCAGAATACTTCTGTAGCCCGACTCATGGACCAGTGGCCATGTGTACAGCTAATTTGCAAATTCAATCCGTTAGCAGCATTGTTGTCGCTCCTTTCAGAAACATGGAAACTGGACGGCGATTGTGTAAAGCATCTCGCATCAATAATCAGGTGGAATTTTTCCTGGATTTCTCCTGTACAACACGCAAATGCTGATAGATACTCCTTAAAGACCTCTCGAAAAGCAGTCTCTTCACCCGAAGGTGGTCTGTTCGTGGTATATTCAAATGGAATATGAGGTCCGCCTACAAAAAAAGAATGTTTTTATACTGATGAACGAAAAATATGATCTGCATGATAAATTAATAACAAAAAAATGTCATTTATATTGTCTTGAGATCATGAATTTAAAACATAAATTTTTTTCCAATACTATGAACGGTTCTAGACGAACAGAGAAGAATAGTTTTTGCCTTACATACGGACTTTTGAGGTTTGGTTTGTCGCTCTACGGTCATCTTGTGCACACTTTAGGCTAAATAGACCGGGACCTACAGTTTAATGTGGATTCCGAACCACCAACAAACATCCATGCCACAGCGAGGATTCGAAACTGAAGCCTTCAGTACCAGCGTCCAGAGCGCTAGCAGGTTAGCTGCCAGGACTTTTAAGGATAACTGGGAAATATTTGGTTGTTGTTGGGAGAAAATTCGACGAATTCCAACCATTAACAATGCGAGTCACTCACACACCTGTAAATATTTCCTCAGAATCTCATCGTTTTTAAATTAGCAACTGCAAATACACCCGATAGCGGATTCCTGTCTTCACCTTCTTGCACATTATCCTTACTACCACTGAGTCATCAAGAGAATTTTTTGGATAGTGTCTGGATCAAACTGTAAGAGGAGCTCAGTGTCTATTCGTAGTTTACAGAAAACAGAGTTACATTTATTGTGGGTCGAAGACATGCATCTATATGGTATGAGTTTATTACGAGTCTTGTTGCATTTGTACTTTATGTGGTTATGTTATGCATCTTTTTAATTATCACGGCAAAAGCAAACCTTGTTGTTATTCATCTACGGTGTGTTAAGAGATATTAAGAGTTTATTTGCCAAGAATTATTACAAAAATTGCAATTTTGTTTCTTGTTAATTTTCCTTTAGAAGGAACATTAAAGATTTTCCAAATTTCCTAGCAATATTCATTTCAAAAAATTGTAATAGTTTTTTTATATAAATTAATTTTTAATTTACTATTTAAATTTACTATTTTGAAAATTATAAGTGGGTATTTTTATTCTTTTAATTTCAAAAATCAGTTTGTTCGAATTTTGAAGGGGGAAAATTGAGAGTATACATGTTGAAAAATTGTTGTAACTGACTCAAAGTTATTAAATTTGTGAATAGTGTCTCTTTATTGTATTTGTTCAACTTTATTTTATATTTTATCCATCATGTAACTTATTGACTTCTTTTAGAGGGACATGGTACCCTGCGAGAATTTTTTAAATTACTTTCTTTCTTTCTTCTTCGCTGAACATCGGTGAGCTTCATGTATCAGTTATGTATCCCGCGGACAGCTCATCGATAGGATTATAGACCTTTTTTGAGATGACTTTTAGGGTTAACTGCCCCATATTTGCGTTTCTTATGGAAATCTTTAATTTTTTTTTTTTCGTTATTTTTTTCCTCAATAAAATTCACCAAAATAAAATTATTATAAATTATTTATTGAAGCTGAACAACTCCTGTTCACATTTTTAGTTTATGATAAATCAGTGAAAGTTGAATTTAATTATTTTCCCAATATTTCAGTGTTTATTTTCCTTATTGGAGATTCTTATTTCTTCATTAATATTTTTGAAAAATATAATCAAGCTTAATTTCACACACTTGCTTTAAAAACACTTATTTTAAAGAAGATAAATATTCATTCAATGTTTATTTTATTAGATATTAATTCTATAACGCATCCTCTCTTGAGTGTTCATATACTTCTACAAAGGAGTGATTGTGCAAAGCCTATTGACATTGACTAGGTCTAGCAGTCTCTTAGTAGAGTCCGTGGAAAAAATCAAGTTCCCATTTTACTGAGAAACCTTCTTTCTTTCCTATTCTACACATCTGACCCCCGCATCACTTGAGTGAAACATCGGTTGGCCTTATGTATACCATGAATAGCCCACCGACGGGAGGATATTTAGAGGTAACTGTCCATATTTGCGTGCCGTATGGGAGAAAAACGCTGAAAACTCCAATCAGGCAAGCCTGACTACTTTTGCGATAAGCTTCACACACCACAATCGTTATAGAGACCTCTCTTTTCTGAAAGCAGGGGCTACAACAGTACAACCAGCGGATTTGAACTTCGGCCCTCCTGCCCGCCTAACAGCGTATTTTGCCACTGGGCCCCGAGTTGGATAGATTGAGGAATCTGAGAACAGAAGATTACTGAAGAGAAATTGGGTTGCTAATATCTTTACAACAGAGGTCTCTATTTCAATGCTCAACTTTTGCTCCTCCCAAACAAAGAACGAAAGGGATTAATTCTTCCGGGTGGATTTTCAGGGTAAACTATAACGCTTTTTCTTTCTTATGGAAGAAAATCCGGAAATTCCAAGCAAGTAGTCTACCGGTCGATGCAAGACTCTCTGGTACAATCTTCAGCAGAAATTCAGCATATTTGTATAAATTATTTAACATTATAAATTATATATATATGTGTGTGTGTGTGTGTGTCGGACACCCCATGAGTAGTCTACTCATGGACGGAGGGAAAAGGGGGAAGTTTCTGTTTTGATAGAGCATCCGTAAGTACAAGTCTGACTTGGTTCCGAGTCTCTGAAGAAGGAGAGCAGTGCCTTCCGGGAGGACTTTTAGGGAAACTACCCCGCATTTGCGTATCGAATGGGAAGAAAGCTTTAAAACTCCCACCAAGTAGTCTGACTAACAAGGCAAGGTACTGAACATTACAAACGCTATCGAATCTCCTAGTTTTTGAAGCAGTGCCTACAGCAATGTCGCCAGCGGATTGAACCTCAGCCCTAATGCTCACGAGCGACGCACGTTACCATTGAGCTAAGAGTCGAACTGGTGCACATATAAAGCTATTTATGTAAAAAAAAAAAAATCTGAAATCAATACTTTAATAATAAATAGATAATTCAAGCAGATAAAATTCAATAATCAAAATATTTGCATACATAATTCACTTCCAAAATTAAACGTATGTTTATTTTTTAAACTAAAAGTCCAGTTTCAATAACAGAAAAGGCATTCAATAGTCAATTTATTAATCTAGACAAGTTAGTTCACTTAATATTTACTAGATATAGTTTCTATTCATCATTCCTCATCCAATAGAAACAAACAATATTTTAATTTATTTATATCGTGTCCCAAAAGATCGTTTATTAAATTTATGTGCTGGTTTGTTAGACCATGTCGAACAATTCTTACACAAAAGTTCAAAAAAGAAAGAAATCCAATTCAAAGAAATAAAACCGTGAGGTAATACAGCAACACAAAGAAAAGAAGTCGATAGCGGTGTTAACATTTTATTAACAAAAACAACTTAACCTTGTATATGATGGAGAAACAAAACATAGTAACATAGAAGATGTTGAAAATTCATACAAAATGCGTGCTTCATAACGTTGAAGTATGGACTGACGAACCAGTTCAAATTGACTAAGTGTATCAGGGACATGTGCCACAGCTTCCATGATTCTCAGGGCGAGATCGATGATCGGTATTATGGTTGTCTCGTATACCAGGGATTTCAAATTACCCACCAGAGCGTCAAGGTTGAAGGATTGTAGTGGCCACGTAAATGGTTCGCCTCTGCCAATCCAGCGATAAGGATAGCCAATCATCTTCAATCCTTTCGAGGTAGACCCGTACATTGCTGCTGAAATGTGTGAAGATTCATCATGCTGAAACCAGATGCGCTTACATGAAACTGCACGAAAGTCAGCCATCAAATTTTTCAACGTCTCTTCTGAAAAATAAGTAATCGGAGCAAAATTAAAATTAACCGGTAATGCCAGCCTACAAGTTTATGGAGATGCATTTTTGACTTGAATGGACGCGTACTAAATGTACTTCTTCGGAGTCTGTGGTATACGAGATACCCTAACATCGCACATAGCCCTCATCTCCAGGATTATGGAAGCGGTAATATGTATCTAACACATCTACCCGATTTGAATGGGTACGTCAATTTATGCTTCGATATCGTAAACCATGTGGTGAATGGAGCTGTAATGTTAAACAAGTTCTTTTATAGAGTAAAATGAAAAAGTGCATAAATGAAATGTGCGAGCATCCATCAGGCTGAAACCAAATGTTCTTGCATGAGACTCCAGGAAAGAATCCGTCAAATTCTGCAACATCTCTTCTGAGAAATAAGTAACCAGAGTGAAATAAAAATTAATCGGTAATGTCAGTAAATAAGTATAAAAGCATGTTTCTAATGGAAAATACTTAATAATTTAGTTAATTTTGATATATATATATATATATATATTTTTTTTTATGAGAAAAGTATCAAGAAATTTAGTGAGTTAAAAAAACAACCCACGGATAGTAGAACTCGAGATCTTTAGACTACTAGTTATACCACTACTTATTCAAACACTATGCAATCAGTTTATTAATATAAAAGCGTTTAAAATTTTTAAAACTCGATTTTCTCGAAATATTATTGCGAGGTAAGTCCAACTACTTTAGCAAGTTAACATCCTAATCATGACTTAAAAGTATCATAAATTTCAATAAAATAAGCAGTGCACAAATTTGTGAACTATACTGGTAAGGATAAATCTTCCTTGGCGCAACAACCCCATGGTAGGCCAAGACCGTCTGCCAACTGGCGGATTTCGAGACAGGTGATGTTTTCTTTTTTTACAGGGTAGAGAGATCGGGACCTGCGATTTAAAGTGAATTCCGAATCACTACAAACATCCATGGCACCACCGGGACTCGAACGCGAAACCTGTAGCACCGAGCGCCAGAGCGCTAGTTAAGAATGAATCGTCCATCTTAATTCACTTATTAGGAAACTCTGCTACTTAAATAAATATTTAAAATAAATGTGTGGTTTTCAAATGCGGCCATTTTGGCCTGAGGCTGTTTTTCTCTTCACATGAGATACGCCAGTTGCAGCTACATATCATTGACGAACCGTAGCACTGAAACAATTTTCTTTTAGAACGTTACTCTAACGCTAAGTTAGCACTGGTTTGGCAGTTAGTGCAGACAAAAATAAGGCCGAAAATTGGCTCTCAGATATGCAAATAACTATATTGGGATGTAAGCAAGATAATTATCCCGAATAATATCCTTCGTGTCTTTTCACAGAAGGGAAACACTCGAAGGAAACATCATAGATAACCTGAAGATCTTTTGTGAGTTAGGATGGTAAACAGGGGCTTATAAATTAGCTTAATGCTAATTTGAGGGTATTTTTAAGAAATGTTTTAGAAATTTTGATTAAGTAATTTGGAATAGGATCAATATTGAAATCACTGAATTATTTTCCTCCGAACAAACCAAGGTGCTTCAGTGAGCATTGCAAGTTCTCAAGTGCAATCATTGCAAATTTTGGAACGCTGTAGTCTTTTCAGGTTTGTGATGTTAATAGACGCTATATGGGACTACAGTAAAGTAGAATTGGTCTGATGATGGCTTTGCAGAGCAGAAGCTTATATTTGATCGCTAGCCTGATCTTACGTGATTGATGATTTGAGTTTTGTTGAAGCTCCGTGGCTGCGCAACAGCCGTTAGCTTCTATCTTGGATTGTCCATTGAAAAGATGAAAGAGCATTGCTGAGGAAAGAAAGCGGTAAAGACTAAAAGGAATCTTGGCCAAATACTAAAAGAAAGTTTAATAGAGTTTTTTTAAAATTAATATTATAATAATTGATGAAAGTAATTAAAATACATGGGAAAGAAATAAAATGAACGAGTAACTGTCCAGTGAAGAGAGCAGACATTAGATTTGTTGAGGAAAGAGGAAAACCCATGCAGAATGACGAATAATTTATCTTCTTTGGTGGTGATAGCTTGAAGGTTATTGAACATGGTTTGGATGCCGTCTGAGGAGAACAGTTGAGCGAATTCTTTAAGAATGAATAGTAGTTGATAGATTTCAGTATTATTATTAGGAGAAGAAAATGAAGTTGGAGTGTTTTGGTTAGAATTTGAGCGGAAGTGTTTTGAGGGGGTGATGTTACTTGCCACAATATTGGCGAAGGAGATGTTAGAGGAGACTTGTCGGGAGGGGGGTGATATTGCGGAAGTTAGTGGGATTTTGTGGGGGATTCGTGGTTTAGGGAATTTGGGGCAGCCGCGCCAAGCAGCGAGGTGGCCGATCACTCCGCTGTTGATACAACGGCGGTTTTCAATTTTTCCCTGATTGGGCAGTCTTTAGTGGGGTGAGCATCTCCGCATTTTAAGCAGCGTGGGGTGCTGAAACAGTTCGTAGAGTTGTGGTGAAATTGATTACATGAATAGCATTGTGTAACTCCTGGGCGGCGACTGAATTTTTTCAATTTTTACGCTGAGATAGAGTAGTTTATTTAGCTCGAATATTTTTTCGTTTTCCTTTGTTTTTGGAAGAACAATTTGCCAGACAGCAGTTGGGGTTTTGGTTTTATTATTAGTGAGTTGGGTTACTTTAAGATTAGTAAATTTAAGGGCTGAAAGTTTTTGTTCGATTTCAGTGGAGAGGGTGGTGCGGGGAAGTCCTTTAACAACTGCTTTAAGGGGCCTTTCATAGCGGGGGTAATGAGGAAGAAGTCCATTTTAGAATTTTTAAGAAATTGTGTTATTTTTCGGTGTTCGTCGGAGTCTTTAGAGTAGATTTTAAAGAGTTCTCAGAGAGAGTGATTTTGATTTCAGGAAAAGATTCATTAATAGTTTTAAGTTGGTTTCGGATATTATCATATTGTCGGACTATTACGGGGGTATTCTGGGAGCCTGTGGTGTGGGCGGATCAGGAGTAGGAAGAGATTCAAGGTGGGCGAATTTATTGGGGGTGGGGACAGAATTTGGAAAAGTAAACATCGGAGGTTTGACTGTGTTTCGCTCGGGGGATAGTTGAAACCCATCGTTATCGCGGTCAGGCGCGCGCTTTAGATTATTAGATGCAGATTGAGAAGTGGCTGATGGGTTGCCAAGATTTTCGGTAGATAAAGAGTGCATATTGCAATTAAACTTTGGGCAAGAACCAATTAATCTTACCTTTTGTAGGTGTGTTGAGATCTTCCGTTCCATGAGCTCCATGGCACTTTGAAACGAGTCCAACATTCCTGGGGTTTGCTGCGTGGATTTGAGTCTTGCGCAAATCTGATAGGTGGCAAGCTCCTCTTGATAATTGGAGATTTCCGATTCAATGGATTGCAGAAGGCTGCAAATAGCGTCGGGAGATTGAGGTTGTTGATGTTGTTCAGGAGCGGCTGGCGATATTCGGCCCTGAAAAGGACCCTAACTATCGTCCGGAGAAACTTCCATTTCCATCATGTTGGAAACGCCTGCGTGGATACTCATCACATCACACACGACAGACTCAACAGTCTTCGCAAATTAATCAGAAACTACTGTCACTTCGCACCAGTCAGCAGTCTTCGCAAACTAAACAGAAACAAAGCTAATATATAGAAGAAAAGCTACGCTTGTGGTCAATAATATATCAATCTCACATAAGCAAACAAACTGACTATCAAGATGCAACATGAAAACACCAGTAATCAAGCTCGAACTTTCACTATTCAATCCTTCTATGATCTTCATTTTATATACACTGAAGTGACAAAAGTCATGGGATACCTCTTAATATCGTGTCGGCCCTCCTTTCGCCCGGCGAAGTGCAGCAACTCGACGTGGCATGGACTCAACAAGTCGTTGGAAGTCTTCTGCAGGAATATTGAGCCATGCTGTCTCGATAGACGTCCATAATTGTGAAAGCGTTGATGGTGCAGGATTTTGGGCACGAACAGACCTCTCTATGATGTCCCATAAATGCTCGATGGGATTCATGTCGGCCGATCTAGGTGGCCAGATCATTCGTTGGAATTGCCCAGAATGTTCTTCAAACCAATCGCGAACAGTTGTGGCCGGTGACATGGCGCATTGTCATCCATAAAATCCCATCGTTGTTTGGGTACATGAAGTCCATGAATGGCTGCAAGTGATCTCCAAGTAGCTGAACATAAGCATTTCCAGTCAATGTTCAGTCCAGTCGCACCAGAGGACCAAGTCCATGCCATGGAAAAACAGCCCACACCATTACGGAGCCACCACCAGCGGAACAGTGCCTTGCTGACAGTTTGGGTCCATGGCTTCGTGGGGTCTGCGCCACACTCGAACCCTACCATCAGCTCTTACCAACTTAAATCGTAACTCATCGGACCAGGCCACGGTTTTCCATTCATCTAGGGACCAACCTATATGTTCACGTGCCCACGAGAGTCGCTGCAAGCGATGTCGTTCTGTCAGTAAAGGCACTCGAGTCGGTCTTCTGCTGGAATAGCCCAAGAAAGCCAAATTTCTCCGCACAGTTCTAACAGACAAGTCCCTTGTACGTCCCACATTGATTTCTGCGGTTATTTGACGCAGTGTTGCTTGTCTGTTAGAATTTACGACTCTTTGCAGACGTCGCCGGTCTCGGTGTTAAGCGCAGGCGGTCGACCACTGCGCTGCCCATGGTGGGATGTTATGCCTGAAATTTCATACTCTCTGCACACTCTTGACACAGTGGATCTGGGAATGTTGAATTCCCTAACGATTTCCGAAATGGCATGACCCATGCGTCTAACTCCAACTAACATTCCGCGTTCAAAGTCTGTTAATTCCCGTCGTGCGGTCATCATCACGTCAAAACCTCTTCACATGAATAACTTGAACAGAAATGAAAGCTCTACGAAAGCACTGCGCATTTATACCTGTTCTACGCGATGCTAGTGCCATCTGAAAATTTGCATATTGCTATCCCATGACTTTGTCACTTCAGTGTATAATAATGAGCAAAAACGATCTTACGTGAAATTAGGCTGTTGAGTTTAATACTTGCACCAATTGCATTCGAAGTGGTATTTTTGATGTGGGTATTCTGTGTCTAATAATAACTCTAGGTACTTGTATTTAGTAACCAAGGAAACTAGCTGGTCAAAAAGGGATACCTAATGGAGATGAAGTACGCTTTCGAGTGCATAGTAGAAAAGCATTTGGAGGCATTTTCCAGGTGGTGAGCCAATTTTCAAACTTTTTAAGATATAATTCTGAATTTCAACAACAGCATACTGAAGTCATTTGTTCTCCGCTACAATCGCGATATCATCTGCATACAGAACAGTTAATAATGATCGTCTCTCGGGAGATCGTTGATATAAATGTTGAAGAGAGCTGGCGTAAGGAAAGAACTTTGCAGAACTCCGCTGATGATTGGTTTAGATAAAAAATAGCTCCTCCTACTTGGAAATTAAAAGAATCGAAATATGAGTTTAGAGTTTTGAGAAATTGGGTCAAAAATTAAGTTGTATGAGCTTAATAATAAACCATCAAATTTTATCAAAGGCTTTGGATATGTCCAGAAATAACATTACCGTAGATTTACGATCGTTAAAGCTTTCCTGAATCAACTCAGTCAATTGATGACAATCAATAACTGATGACAACTCAGTCAATAACTGATGTCGGATGCTAAGTTGCTTTCTAAAACTAAATTGTTCAAGAATAATTAAATTGTTAGTATTGCAATGCTGATGCAGGCGTTTAAGTATCGCACATTCAAATATTTTGCCTAAACTACTGAGTAGTGAGATTGACGATAATTGTGAGGATATGTAAAATTGGAATTTGGGAGGATTTGTCAAATTGGAATTGATTACGGCAGTTTTTCAAGAGGTGGTAAATTAACCTGTTTTAAGGAGAAAGTTAAAAAATGCGTAATGCAAGAATGAATTTAAGAGATTGGATTTTAACATACGATTATTAGTGAGATCCAGACCAAGATATTTACCAGGCTTTAAATTTCTGATGGTGTCACAAAATTCCCTAGCATAAATAGAATTCAAGTGATTATTGTGTGGATGAGATAAAAACTCTGTGACAAAGGTGTTAATGCGTCTGAAGAAATTTGTATCTTCGACGATGTGATTTGGTTCGAATAGAACTTTGGCGGCGAGTAGCCATGGCGGAATGCTGCGGCCTTGTTTGCGTATAGGGAACATTTTCTCCAAAGGGTGTTTGTCTCAGACGTGATTACCTGTATGTTATGTTCTCAACGCTGTTGCATGAGGATGCTGATAACTTTTCTAAGTTCAGTGAGACAACGGTAGTAGATATGCAGAGAATCTAGAATTGTGGTCCTTTGCCACTGTCTTGTTGGTTTGGTTTGGTTTGTCGCTCTATGGTCCTCTTGTGCACATTTTAGGATAAACAGACCGGGACCTACAGTTTAAAACACTGACTTGTTGAGTTGCTTGATTTTTAACTTGATCTCAAGCGGAAATTTGATAGGTGAAGGCTTGAACTTGGGAGTGGAACTTTTCTTTAGGCATGCTAGATAAAAATCGTTGAGTTCTGAGTTGCAATTATCCATTTCGTCAGGAGACCAAAGGTGAAGATTAAGGATCATCTTTTGCTGCATGATGTGCCTGGAGTTTTCCTAATTGGTATTTAATCGATCAGGGATTTTCACGATTCAGAGCTGGTGTCAATGGTCACTATAACAGGGAGATCTAAGTCAAGACCAGGGAATACATCAATATTATAGAAAAAGGATTAATCTGAAATATCCAATGTTTAAAACATTGCCTTTGTGAGCAGAGTTAGGGTCATTTTTAGTAACTTTAAGGGAGAATTGGTTGTTGATAGACGTTTCGTGTAGTTGATAGACGTTTCGTGTAGTTGATAGACGTTTCGATCTTCCAAATTTTCAGAAAGAGTGGATAGCATTGAAGTCACCAGCTATGAGGATGTTAGTTCGAGATTTAAGTACAGATTTAGAGTTATCTGGGGTTCACCTTAAGACAGGTACTTGTACATATATTTCACTCCCATTGTGCCACCAAAATCTGAGAATTGGGAATCTGGGGAATTCGTACTTCCATTCTCAAGCATAACAGGAGGAATTTCTGCCTGTTTTAACGTGCACATCGTTGCTGAAGACATAATAACTTTCAATTCGTCTCCTATTGTCAAGCTTCCCATTGATGTTTCTCTGTTCTGAAACATAACGCAGTATCCATCAGGTCACTCCGACCCTTTTGAAATCATTGTAGGAAAAAAGAAACATTCTTACTTATTTTAATATATTTAGTCCTTTTTCTTCATTCAGCCTGTTCAGCGCCCAAATAAGAGTTTTAAAACTAAAGTTTTAGAAATTACATATAGAAAACACATTTAAAGACAATACAATTCTACATATCACAAAAAATTTCAAAAGACTACGTAAAATCTATCTATTCTATCATTATCATTTATCTATCATTTTATCTATTCGTAAATGTGGTCTGATGGCCGAGTGGCTGGCGCTCGGTACCACAAATTTCGGCTTCTAGTCCCGACGGTGCCATGGATGTTTGTAGTTGTTCGGAATCGACTTTAAACCGTAGGTCCCGGTCAAACATGATCGTAGAGCGCTGCGGGGGTATTGTCACTCCGCGTCCATAGCTTATCTTTCAGGCTACACGCACCTCCTGGGTAGTGCTAAGTGAGTAACGTCGGTGCAGCGCTTGCCTTAAGTCATCAAAGACAAATGTCTAAGTGTTTGCCAGCTGCATTAGGGAAAAAAAATGTTTCTGTCCAATTGATGAAATAGTCTGAAAATATTTATTGTTTTGGACCAGAACTATGACAATAATGTGTGGAATAGTAGTCCCACGGACTCTAGTAAGAGTCTGCTAGACCTGGTCAATGTCAAAGGCTTTGCACAATCACTCCTTTGCAGAAGTATATAAGCATTCGAGAGAGGATGTGTTATAGAATTAATATCCTTTGAATATAAGCATTAGAATGAATATATATCTTCTTCAAAATAAGTGTTTTTAAAGCAAGTGTGTGAAATTAAGCTGGACTATATATTTTTCACAAATATTAATGAAGAAATAAAAATTTGCCAATAAGGAAAATAAACACTGAAATATTAGGAAAAAAATTTAATTCAACTTTCACTAATTTATCATAAACTAAAAATGTGAACAGGAGTTGTTCAGCTTCAGTAAATAATTTTATTTTTGTGAAATTTACAAGGAAAAAATAACGAAAAAAATTAAAGATATCCATACGAAACGCAAATGCGGGGCAGTTAACCCTAAAAGTCACATCAAAAGGCTCTGTAATTCTATCGATGGGCTGTCCGCGGGGTACATAAGTGATACATGAAGCTCACTGATGTTCAGCGAAGAAGAAATAAAATAATTAAAAAAATTCTCGCAGGGTACCATGTCCCCTAAAAGGAGTCAATTAGTTACATGAGGGATAAAATACAAAATAAAGTTAAGCAAATGAAATAAAGAGACATATCACAAATTTAAATTTAATAGCTTTGAGTCAGTTACAACAATTCTTCAACATGTATACTCTCCATTTTTTTTTTTTTTTCATTTCAAAATTTGACTAAACTGATTTTTGAAATTAAAAGAATAAAAATACCTTCTTATAATTTTTCAAAATAGTAAATTTAAATAGTAAATTAAAAAATTAATCTATGTATAAAAACAATTAAAAATTTTTGAAATGAATATTTCTAGGAAATTCGAAAATGTTTAATGCTCCTTCTAAAGGAGGGGCCTGAATGGCCGAGTGCATAGCGCTGTGGCGTTCGACACAGGTTTCGGGATCGAGTCCCAGCGGTGCCATGGATATTTGTAGTGGTTCGGAATCCACTTTAAACTGTAACTCCCGGTCTGTTTAGCCCAAAGTGTGCACAAGATGACCGTAGAGCGACAAACCAAACCCAAAACCTTATAAAGGAAAATTAATAAGAAACAAAATTGTAATTTTTGGAATAACTGTAGACACTGAACTGCTTTTACAGTTTGGTCCAGACACTATCCAAAATCCTGTTGATGGCTCAGTGATAGTTGGGATAATGTGCAAGAGGGTCAAGGCAGGAATCCGCTAGCCTATGGATTTGAAGTTACTAATGCCAAAAACGATGAGATTCTGAGGTAATATTTACAGGTGTGTGAGTGAATCGCATTGTTAATCCAAATATGGTGGCAGTTATCCCTAAAAATCCTTATGTAAGGCAAAAACCATTCATCTGTTCGTTCATAGTATTCGAAAAAATTTCGTTTCTTTAAATTCTTGATCTCAAGACAATATAAACAGCATTTTTTTAATTAATTTATCATTCAGATCAAATTTTTGGTTGATCAGTATAGAAGCATTCTTTATTTGTGGGTGCATTCATATTCAATTTGAATATACCACGAACAGACCACCTTTGGGTGAAGAAAGTGCTTTTCGAGAGGTCTTTAAGGAGTATCTATCAGCATTTGCGTGTCGTATAAGAGAAAACCACGAAAAATCCCTCCTGATTATCGATACGAGGTGCTTTACACAATCACCGTCGAGTTTCCATGTTTCTGAAAGCAGTGCTGCTAACTGATTCGAATTTGCAAATTAGCTGCACACATGGCCACTGGGCCACGAGTTTGGCTATAGAAGTATTCTGCACATTTTTTTGCTCTAGATGACCAGTATAACAGAAAATAATCAAGGAACAACAGCAGAATAAATCCAAAAAGACTGTATGTTATGCTATTTGTTATACTTTATTAAATTTAATAACACGTCATATTCATATCATATTTGTATTCGAAGTTCATAAATAGCCACTGGTAAGAGAATAACAAATACATCACTTAGAAAGTTTATGCAATTTAAGTTCACCTTTGACAACTTCGTAGTTTCCTACCAGTTGCATGGGTAATTGAAAAGAGAAATACCTACTTGAGAGATTTGTTAGAGGAACTAGTTCACATTTGTAGCACTTAAAAAACAGACATTCTTTTTATATCATTCAAGACGTTATTTATTAATCATTATTTATTTATTTATTTATTGCAATAAAGATGTAACGCAAATACGTTGTGTTTAAACTGTTTTGAATTTAATCTTTAAGAGCTCATTTTAATGGTCTTTTAATCACATTTTTTCTCTTTCTTTGTATATTTTACTTCACTTTAAATTTGACATATCGTTTTGACTATTTTTATTTCCAAATATGCCTATTCTTTTATTTGATGGTTGATTTTAAATAGGGGATCCTTTTTGTAACTCATATACTCGTGCTGCGTAAATAATGACTTTTTTTGTACTGTACAAGGCATCTTCTGGTTTATTAACTACTGTTATTCTTTTGACATGGAACATATTTTCGACAAGACCAACACCATGAAATACGTTATGTTAAGAGATATTCAATGATGATTTGCAGCTTGATAACCTTTCTTCATTTATTGTTATTTTTATTTGATTTTTGTATACTTTTCCTCTTTTGACTAATAAACATTGTTGTCTTGTGCAATGCGATATTTTGTGACGAATTTAATAAATATTATCAGAAATAATCATGTCAAAAAAAAAAAAAAACACTTCAAAGTCGTACACAATTAGCAAATAAACTCTAAATATCTCTTAGCACACTGTAGATGAATAACAAGGTTTGCATTTTGCCGTGATAATTAAAAAGATGCATAACATAACCACATAAAGTACAAATGCAACAAGATAGTAATAAACTCATACCATATAGATGCATTTCTTCGATCCACAATATATGTAACTCTTGTTTTCCGTGAACTTCAAATAACCTATTGAAGGGAGAAAGTGGCATAGCTATCCAATATTTATTTGTAACATGGGAGAAAACCTGGATTACTTCACCCTGGAACCATGACAGTTCTGAAACCATAACATCCTCCTAGTTTCTGAAAGCAGTGAGTAAAATGCACACAACTAGAGGATTTGAATCCTGACTCTAGCTGAGCAAGTTACGACTGGGACACATGGCGGGCTTTAGCCCTTTATTATTTAAAAATATTCAATTTAGAAGAGAAAATTTCTCCCTCCTATACTTCGCATACTCTACAAACAATTCAAATAATATCACTGAAAAGAATCATTTTCAAAATTTAAGACTACATATAGATTACATAAAGAAAAACTAAAGATTCGCATAAAAGTCAAGATATTTTTAAAAGGAAACGGCTTAGCTCGCATTCTACTTTCACGGATTCCTTGATATATATATACTGCCCTCAAAAGTACAGGAACAATCGGTTTTTGCGCCTAATTTGCAAATGAATCAATGTAGAAACACCAAATTTGGATGACATGTACACAAAACAGTTATGTATTGTCTGCAACATAGAAGTTTACATAAGAAAAACGCAAAAATGATTTTTAACACAAAAAAAAAAAAAAAAAAAAAAAAAATCTCGCTGGAAAGTCCATTCTTGGAAAAAGAATAATCACAGTTTTATCTGGTAAAATGTCATAGAAACATAACAAAAATGAGTTTTAATAAGGGATATGCCCACCTCTAGCTTGAATGCATTGGCGGCATCGACTTTCCATGCTGTTAATTAAGTTGTCGGTTACCGAAATGGGAAGCGAAGACCAGACACGTAGAAAGCTTTGTTCCAGCTGTCCTAAAGACCTTGGAGTAGAACTTAAAGCAGCAACCTGTCTACCAAGATAGTCCCAAAGATGCTCTATCGGATTCAGGTCTGGAGATCGAGCTGTTCCATTCCATTCGCTCCAAACTAAGACCCTCAAGATATTCCCCAACAACTACAGCTCGGTGAGATCGTGTATCATCTTCCATCAAAATGAAAAAATTCCAATTGCACCGGCATATGAGCGGAAATATGGATCAAGGATCTCACCCTGACATCTCAAAACAGTCACAGTTCCTCCCTGGAACACATGCAGGTCAGTGTAACCACCAAGTGAGATCTCTGCCCAAACCATTATTCCACTACCTCGGTAACTGTGTCTTTCAACAGTGTTGGATTGATGGTATCTGGTGCTTTGTTCCCCCAGATCAGCAAACGTAATGAATCGCTCTCCAGTGAATCTGGACTCGTCTGTAAAGAGTACAGGAGCCCATCGTTGTCTGGTCCAGGAAACGTGTTCTCTTGCCCAAGATAAGTGGGCCCTTCTTTGTCGTCCGTTGAGGGGGACACGCACACTAGTCTAGTCACCTTGCATAGAGACATGAATTGTGAAGACTCCTTCGCAACGTACTAGCGGATATTCTTCTCTTTGATGCTACAGAGTGGTCTGCAACAAGTAGCGACACAGAAATGCTTCTTCTTCTTCGAAACGAAAGAGCTATGAAACGATCTTCTGCAGGTGTTGTAACTCGTGGTCGATCTGAAACATGTCTTCTGGACACAGAAACCTCGGTTTGATATTGATTCCAGACGGTGGACCACACTGCTGGGCACATTAAGAAGCCTAGCAGCATCAATCTGGGACAACCCCATTTCCATCCATCCGACCGACCGCCACCTTAACGAATAGGGCAAACGACTTCTCTCAGTCATTGTGGGACCCCACTGCTTATTGTCAACGAATCTGCTAACAAAAGTTACATGCGTAATTACGAAAATCTGATATTTGCATTTTTCTCTCACTCATATATACCCGTCCTTTTTTATAAAAAAAAAAAAGTGGTAGCTATCGTTATTGCATAAAGTTTGTTTTTATCATTTATATAAACTATAAATTTTATTGTGACTGTCATTTTTTTTTATGGTGAACTTCGAAAAACATGTTGTTCCTTAACTTTTGGAGGCCAGTGTATATATATATACACTCAAGAGCCAAAACATTATGACCACCTGCCAATAACGAGTTGGCCCACCTTTGGCGCGCAACACAGCTTCAACCCGCCTTGGCATGGATGCCACAAGTCCTTGGTAGATGGCCAGAGACAGATTGTACCAGATGTTTAAGCAACGGTCACGCAAATCCGAGATATTGCGAGGTGGTGGTCTTTGAACTCTGAGCTGCCGTCGTAGGACATCCCAAATGTGTTCTATCGGATTGAGATCCGGTGAGTTAGGAGGCCAGGACATTAACTGGAAGTCAGCATCATGTTCCTGGAACCACTCCAACACAATTTTAGCCCTTGTGACAAGGGGCGTTGTGCTGTTGGAACATTCCATTTCCAGCTGGAAAACAGAGGCCATGTAAGGGTGCAACTGGTCAGCAATGATGTTCAGATACCCTGTAGCATTCATGGTCTGCTCTACCACAACCACGGGTCCCAGAGACGCCCAAGAGAACGTCCCCCAAAGCATAATACCGCCACCACCGGCCTGTGTATGACCTACTGTACATTGAAGGAGCAATTGTTCGCCTGGAAGACGGCGTATCCTGACACGGCCATCGGCGTGATGAATGACAAGCCGTGATTCATCTGACCAGGCAACTCTCCCCACTGATCCATGACCAGTCACGATGTTCCCGGGCCCAGGGCAGGCGCAGTTGACGATGACGCTTGGTCAGCAAAGGTACACGAGTGGGACGTTTGCTGCGTAGCCCCATATCAACAGTGTGCTCCGATACTACTCTACTTGGCCCCTGCATTGTATTGGACTGTCAGCTGAGCCACTGTCTGGCTCCGGTTTTGCTTCACCACGCGAGACAGTCTCCGACGACCTTTTTCTTTGATAGCGTGTGGACGTCCAACACCATGTCGTCTACTGCTGGTTTCGCCGTCATTCATCCACTATGCAAAGTACTAACAACTGTAGATCGCGAACAACCCACGAGTCATGCAGTTTCGGAAATTCTTGTTCCGAGCCATTACAATCTGCCCTCTATCAAAGTCGCTTAGATCCCGCAGCCTTTCCCATCACATACAGTAGTAAGTGAAAGAATGATTCTTCAGACTGTCCAGCAGCAGCTAAATACCACTTCACTGATCACGTGCCTTCCACGTCATCCAGGCGAGTTCATTGCAAAATGTAGGGGTGGTCATAATGTTTTGGCTTTTGAGTGTATATGTGTGTGTTTTAGACATAATACAGGAAATTTACCTTGGTGGATTTCAATATGTTAAAAAAATAAAAAGTATAGTAATAAAACGAAAATTTTTCAACTAGATGAACATTTCAAATAGGCAAAAATAAATAATATTTCATTACATTTAAAAAGGCAACGCGTACCATTCATCAGAGCTTTAGCATCTATTCATTAAGTACTTGATTAAACGAAAACCACAGAAACTAAAGTGTGAAGTCAACAGAATGTGAAGCCCCAACTACAGTGGAAAAAAAGGGTCGCTTTTGTATTTGGAGTCGATGATTTGCAATTCGACAGATGAATCCTTTTGAATATTCTTTGAAAATAGCCTATTGTTTAATACCTGTCTTTTGCCTTTAAAAGGTGTTCAAATATAAGACCAAGAACATGTAGCTTAAAATTTGTACGTTCATTTTGTTTTTCATTATAATTTTTTATAATAATAATAATGAAAAACAAAATAAGATAAGGTATTAAACATATTTAAATATTTTATTATAATAACTTAAGAATTTATAAACGTATCCATTGTTATCAGACATGTTCAGTAGCGTAATATAGGTACAATAGATATTATTCAATATTATCATCATCATAATTGGTGCATCAGCCCCATGATGGGCCACGGCCGTCTGCCTTCTGGGTGCTTTTTTTTTTTTTTTTTTTACGGGGTAGGGTTGTCAGTACTACGCCCAACGCTCTACAGCCATATTAAACCGGGCCTAATGACCGAGTAGCTGGCGCTCGGTACCATAGGTTTCGGGTTCGAGTCCCGTTGGTGCCATGGATATTTGTAGTGGTTCGGAATCCCCTTTAAGACGTAGGTCCCGGTCTCATATGACCGTAAAGCGTTACAGAGCCTAATCAGACTTCTTCTCACCGACATTATTCCCAAACTGTAAAGGGGTAACTCAGCTCTAAGCACAGTGATGTGGTGTGGTGTAGTAGTAGTAGCCATATAAGACAGGGACCTAGGGTTTAAAGTGGATTCCGAACCACTACAAACATCCATAGCCCCGCCGGGACTCGAACCCGAAACCTGTGTCACCGAGCGCCAGATTCAACATTATACCTGTCACTAATCTTGCTTTAATTTTTTATAACTTTTTTGTTAATTTTTAAATAGACATAAATATGATGTATTTACTTTAATTATTGGTAATTTGGATTGCCGATTTTATAAGAATTGTTCGTTAGAAATAAAATGGTTTCTATTTTACAAAAGTTTTAATCTACTATACAGGTGGTTAGTATAATGGGCTTACATGCGCGATGTTCTATGAGGCATATTACCCGTAGTAGCTGTTTGGATGCCTGCTTCTCAGATTTTTATAAATACAGCAACAAAACTGTCAAAGAAATACTTAACCTACCTTCTATAAATCATTTTAAATCCCTTTTTATTCCAATACGTATAACATGTTAAAAATAATAATAAACCACAAACATATTTTGAAAAACATATTAATATAAAAATTATTTTATCTTAGTCTTTAAGTAATATTTTATTATTGCACTCTCATCGATCACTTTGAGAATAATTGATAACTTGTTAATGTATTCCACAGATATTTTAATTTCATTTTTTATGAACAAAATTACAACTTTATTTTAGTAGTTATTGTCCTCATTACCCCTTATTTTTAAATATACAACCTCTCTACTTTCCAGAATAAATCAATTTTTACCTCATACTGATGATATAGTTCTTTTGGTGTTGGTTCTAATAATCATTCAGCTTTATTAAATGAATCAAGTTACTTAAAAGTTTTGTTTAATATTATGTTTTGTTGAGTTACTCCTCATTCTAGATGCAATCTGAAATATTTTACATATTTAAATTATATAAATATTTGTACTGCAAAATACTAACATGTGAAATTAAACTCATATACTCTTATGACAAATTAATCTAAGAAAAAAATTTATTCATCTGAAAATAACAACTACACACTTAATTTCTTACATTTTTTGGCATTAATATTTGCCAGAATTTTAAATTTTCACCATTATTGAAAGATAGAAGCTATAAAAATAATTTTGTAAATAAATGAAATGATGTCATCAGACAGATGTCAAACCAAAATGAGGAAACTTTTGTGTTTCAGTTGTATCAGATACATTTATGAAACAATATAAGAAAGCCACACTTTTAAATGTTATAAGTTTTATTAAATTAAAATTACTTTTAAAATGCAATCAAAATTTGAAATTCAGAATCGAATGGCGGGAATTCTATTTTGAATGAACTGTTAATAACAACATAAAAAAGAACTCCGTTTTTATTAGCCAAATATTTTTTTTACATAAGTAAATGAAATTTTATAATTTCAAACGATAATTAAATAATGAAATGAAAATAAGATTGACACACTTTAGTGGTTTTTAAGATCTTGATCGTCACCAGCTGATTCAAACAAATTTCTGTCTCTTTTCTTTCCCGCACTACAGTACAGCTCCTGTAAAATAACAAAACAATATTTCTTGTAAACTTAAAAGGAGAGTTACAAATTTACTTGATTTGTTTGAAATGTATAATACATGCAGCTCAAAGCTAGAATGCTAAAGACCCAAAGCATTGCACTCAGCTCTCAATAATGTAGAGGAAAACAAACTTTGAAAGCTTTTATATATTAAATTACCAATATTTGTCTAGTGACTCATTAGAAAATGCATGATTACGAAACCTGGAGGTGTCTAGCTTCTTACAGAACCAAACATTTTTTAGACCCAGCAGAATTTTGATTGTTTTGTTTTAATTCAATATATTCACTTATAAGTAATCGAACATTTATATATTTTTATCTTTCATGAGACATTAAATCTCTTTAGTAACATCAATTAGAAAAAATGTATTTTGAAAAAATTTCACAAGGCATCAATTGTTCTTGCGAAAAAGCTACTCATAATATACAACCATTTTTTTCCAGACTTCACTATAAATGGATGTTTCATGCATATCTTTATACTTTTATTAATTGAACAGCCGGGCTTGCAAATTTTTCATTTGACGTTTAAAAGTTTGATTCCACTACTTCTTATGTTTCCTCTTTTATAATACTTGTTCATAAAATGTCAATAAGTGGAAAGTTAGTTTAAAATAAAAGCATTCCAAAGCAAATTTCAACAGTTTTTTTTTTTTGTTGTTTCAATTCATAATAAAACTTGAAACAAGTTTAAACTACTATGAATGATTGTCTGTCCAGAAGTGCATGCATAAGAAAAATAATATTCAACACTATTAAAAATGTTAATGTTATCCTTTTATTAGTTGTAATAACCCACCTACCAGAAACAATTTTTCTTCCACTAATTGCATTCCAGATCAAGTAAATTTATTGATGTATTTGTTTATCTCTTTCTCCTGCATGGTAATGCAGACTATTTATATGCAGATGATTTAAAAGGTTCAAAGGTATTATACATACATTAGATACAAAGAAATGTTTAAAAATTTTTAAGTTAAAACTAATACACTTTTTTTAAATTTTGAAACAAAAGTTGGCTTTTTTATTTATTAATATTTGATTATCGAAACACTTTAAAAATAGTTTTTATATTATATTACAAATTTATGTAACAATACATAAAATTTTATTATATAGGTAGTTTGTCTTACAGAATTAGCAAGATAAAATAAGTAGTTATTTTCAATAGTTTACGAGAAAAAAAAAAAAAAAACACTATACTTTAAATTTAGCTTTCATAAGGAGTTTTAGAAGCCATGAAACATATTTTTCATCTTTTTATTATTACCAGCATATAGTTTGTGCATTAATATTCCAATTAGTAATAGTTACAATTTAGAAAATATTCTATATACAAACAGAAATAAAAAATTTAATAATCATCATATTAGTAATAATTTGTGTTTCATTTTCCTGCAATTTGGAAAAAAATTTCATTTTAAATGTTTTGTATTTGATACATAATTCTCAAATTAACCACATTTTTTTTTCAAAAATACATGTTTTTTAATTGAGATTAATAGAAATTTAATGTTTTACAATAGATAAAAGAATATAAAAATACTTATTATTATTATTTTTTTTTTTTTTTGTTCTAATGCAAACACTTAGACAATTGTCTTTGATGCCTTAAGACAAGTGTGCCGCACCAACATTATTCACTTAGCACTACCCAGAAGGTGCATGTAACTTGAAGATAAGCTACAAACACGGAGTAACAGTACCTCCGCAACGCTCTACGGTTTAAAATGGATTCCGAACCACTACAAGCATCCATGGCATCGCCGGGACTCGAACCCGAAACATATGGTATCGAACGCCAGAGAGCTAGCAATTCGACCATTCAATCTCTATAAAAATACTTATTCCTTTACTTAATTTTGTTATATTATTCCCAAGTGAGTGCAGAGAATTAAAAAAAAATATCCACAAATAAAACTTGCCACTTCCATGTCCCTTAACAATTGAGCACCTCTGCTGTTGACATGTATTATTAATTTGTAAATTATATTATATTTATTATTATATATTATACATGAATTTTCTCACAACATATTAGAGTTTGTAACAGTTTGTCAGTAAAGTTGGTAGCAGCTTGTGATTTTTTCTTGCTAAAGTAAAAAAAAAAAACTGTTAATATTGTTATTTTTGTTTGTCAACATCATTTTACTGTACCATTTCAAAGATATCTTCTCCAGAACATTTAAAAAATATCAACTTGAATATGAAATCCTCAATATAAGATATCTGATACATTAAAAGATAGATAGCATGGTTGTCAGGTTCTAAAATATTTAGTACTGTCGTAATTCATATTATATGAAACAGAAATAAATAGTACAAAAAATAAAGGTAGTTTTCTAATAATCCAACATCATAAAATTAAAATTGTGTATTTTTTAAAAAAATTATAAAATAAATATTTATATTAAAACAATTAATTGAAAACATTATACATCAATATTATACAATGTTTTCTTCAACATCATTATAAATTATTTAAGACAATTCAAAACCTAATTTTAATTTCAAGTGTTTTTGTTTTTTAAGAGTTGCAGACTAACAACTTAATTTTAAAAAAGTAATATTTTTTTATTTTAAAAAGGGTTCAATAATACTATGTGTCTAGAAGTCCATTAACTATTAATAAAAATGAAAATCTTTAAATATATTTGATATTTCATAAACAAAATGAATTTTCATACTTTGTATGCAGATCTAACCTCACATACGAGGCACGCTTTTAGAGTAAGTACCATTATAAAATTCCAACGCAGCTATCGGCATTCCGAATTGAGTGCTGCTTACCTATATCCGTTGGCAAGCCACAGGCACCATTACAGAAACATTAGACTGGGTTAATGTTTATTTTGAGTTTTAAAATGGCTCCGCTGATTGTGAAATATGATCAGTGATTCGTTTTCTTAGTGCTAAAGATGTGGAAGTAGCTGAAAGTCATCGTCATATTAGTGAAATGTACACAGAAAACATTATGAGCGACAGAATGGTAGAGTTAGAGCCTTTGAAGGTGGCCACACAAATGTTCATTATGAGGAACACAGTGGCCAACTTTCAGTCATTACTGAAGATTTGGCATAAAAGTTGATGAAAGAATGATATATATCAGATGCTTCACCATTTCGTCATAATCTGACGAATTTCCTCGGTTTTCATTCAGTGTTCTGTATGAAATTGCAAGTGAAGGCTTAAATATGACAAATTGGAACATGCTGTGTGACAGAGGTGCACAAAACCAAATGTTTAGGTGGTACTTTAACTTTCCTTCAGCGGTACAGTGAGAAAGGCTTACATTTCACTGGAATCGAAGCAGCAACCTATGGAATGGCAGCATTCATCATCACTCACGAACGTGAAGTTCAAACCAACAATTTCGGTCCAGAAAATCATGTATACAAAAAAATCCACAAGCAACAGCCCTTTGATGTTCCAAGGGCTGTTGCTTGTGGATTTTTTGCCACATGGTGACGAAGAAAATTCTATAACATATTAAGAGACTTTATAAAGAAACTGCTCCATGCAATCTAAAATAAAAAGCATCGCATGCTGAGTAGGAGGAATGTTTTGCTTCATGACCATCCACATATGGCTAAATGAACTCATGATTTTATTGTATCATCTGGCATCTTGATCCCCCTGTCCCGATCTAGCACCCAGTGACTACTTCAAGCTGCTACATTTGAAGAAGCATCTGGCCGGTCTTCACCACCATGACAATGATGAGGTCAAAACAATTGTGATGCAGCGGGTGTCAAATCAGGCAGCAGTCTTCTATGAAGAGGGCATTCAAAACTTGATTGTACAATATAAGATCCTTATTTTTGATGAGAATTATGTAGAAAAATAGATTGAAGTACAAGCTTTCATATAAAAATAAAATTGGTAAAAAAATTCTACAAAAAAACATGTCTCGTACATGCACAAATGAAAGGTATTGGATGGAGTGATATTTGTTATGTCCCTTTTGGTAATGGGACTTCTTAAACTCTCAATGGAATGCTATATTATAGAAGATTTCTCCTAATACTTGAATTGTATTGAAGAGAAGCTTTGTAATAGAATTCTATATTATACATGGATTGCAAATACATGACACTCTTGCAATAACTTCAATTATTTTATTTAAAAGAATTATGAAATACTACATTCATTGTAAAATGCTTATAAATTTTAAAAGAAAATAATAATATTATTCTATTAAAACTAATAAATATAGTAAGTTAATTTTCTTTTGTTAAGACAACATTTGCTTGCATCTGTTAACATTCATCAACATAATTGTGCATCATGTTTGTAATACATGATACACAGAAATCTTACATTTAATAGAATTAATTCTATGAAACCTAATAAAGTTTATAAACATTGCCCAAATGTTCCAAAATGTTACTAAAACTGCATGGGCAAGAAACCATTTTGTTATTGAAAATTATAAATGACAAATAATAATAATAATAATGACTGAAATAGGTACAATGTTTTAGGTTTTATATAAATTATCGAAATATTTCATAGTGGGAGACATTTTAAAATACGATTTTATAACAGAAAAAAATAGTTACTTTGAATGATCTACTTCTTTAGTTGGATTTAAATCGACACTGGACAACTGCTGGCTGTGCATAGAAATCTGAAATAGAGAATGATACATGAAGAAAAGATGTAAAAAAATATTTTATTGGGAAAGCTAAAGTAAAATTGTGGCCTTACTTCAGGGTATTTAGAAATTGCCATGAAAATCATTTTAAAATTATCAATTTGCATGTCAACTTTAAAAATGCCTCTCAAAACTTTTTTTGATTTCTTAACACATGCATACTCACACACACATATAAAAATAATAACATTTAGAAGAAAGACTAAAGCTTCTGTGACAAACAATTCCATAATTGGCTTTGTATTCTGACATTTTTGTAACATGGATGATATTATTAAAGGCCATCGATCTCAAGTAAAGTCATGAACTTTTATATGAACATTATTCTTAAATACACGAAAAGAATTACAAACCAAATCAATAATAATTAAAAAAGACAAGTACACAATATTCTTTATTTTCAATAATATATGTGCACTAGATTGGAGATGTTTATTACAGCTATAATTGTTGCACAATCAAAGAATGTTTTGTTTCATTATTTGGTAAATTAATGAATGCTGTTGATGAGTAACCAACTACAAAATATAAAAATTTCTATACAGTAGACTGTAATCTAATAATAATTTTCTATACAGGACTTTTAACAAAATTATGTTATTTCTACTGATAATTACAGATACAGTTAATATAACTGTAATTCACAGCATATATTTATAAAATCTTAGAAGTCAGTGAAAACAGCCATACATTGATTATTTTCATATTTTAGCCCAAAAGGCATCATAAAATTCTTCTATAAATCTATCAGGACATTTTGGATACCAACAATTATTGTGATGATGGTACATTCATTGAAAAGAACTTCCGTGAAGCTAGCATATTATCGATATAGCCTAGATCTGTCAGCCTCCACCTTTAGAAATCTAAGTTTAATTGATTTAACTAATTTTCAATTGGTGGTTACAAGTAGCTCTAACTCATCCCAAGATGTTGAGTTTTCAGATCAGATGAGTTCATTAACCATTTCTTTACAAAAATTGGTAATTTATTAATTATATGCACAGCCAAACTGAAAATAAAGAGGGATGTTTTCCTATTATGATATGGTTTATAGATAGTAAAGATTATTCAATATTCCATGATAGGAATCAGTAATAAGGGTTCTTTCAGTAATAATAAAAGTAGTGGACAATGACCAATTAAAGGAAAATAAGATAAATTATAATTCTTCCCCAGTATTTCAGACAGAACAATGCACTTCTATAATTAATGTTGGCAAGCGATCGGCACATACTTGCCCATCTGAATGCTTATATATAAAATTCAATTCATCACTCTCACCATTCTATAGTCTACAGACAATAGTTTTGGCACAACCTCAATACTCAGTAAGCATTTAATTGCAGATTATTGTCCTATGTGCTGCAACTCACCCTGGAACTCCAATGGACACATTTTTTGATGAATAAAGTGAGTATTGGCATCACTTCAATTAGCTAATTAAAAATTTTTTGCCAGTGTTTCCAACAAAGGTTGTTAGATTGATATCTACATAAATTGATGGCATCGATGATCCATATTTGTCAATTTTTTTAACTTCCTGCTGAGGGTCAGTCTTACATTTTCCTACTACATAATTTACAATTGAATGCAGTATCTAAAACTTGTCAGGAAAATTGACAAAAGGATGGCTGAATATATGAGCACAAATAATCTTGTCTTTCGATCAGCCCTCATATTATATTTGTTTCATTAATTGGCATTTGTAAGTACATCTACTGAGTGCTCAGTCTTTTTATATATGCTTAACATGCATTAGTAACATATAGACAATTCTATTTTACTTTCAGGAGTGTGCTATTAAAAATAGCAATGTAATGCAGTTAAGAACCATTGGCATATATTTTTTCTCCCCATTTTCCTTTTGATCAGGTTTGATGTTGTTAGATAAGTAAAAAAATATAATAACCACAAATAAACAAATTATGAAAATCAAAAGACAAATGAGTATATCACAATACCCTATTTAGAACACTGCAGCCAATGATATTTCTTTAGGTAAATAGATATAAATAATTAAGCTTTTAAACAGTATTAAAGTTATGAAAGTCCAAAAGAAAATAATCATACTCTCATAAACCCTTTATTATTACATTATTGTATATACTAAAAAAATGAAGTTAGTATTTCTGAACCTTTATACTCTTGCAAATGATAAACTATAAAAATTTAACAAAATTATCATATAAATAAGATATATGATATAATAAATACAGTCAATTAATGGTTTTCCCTAGATCTCTACAGATATGATATTCATATCTTTTTTTTTTTTTGGACCCACAGGGTTAACATTTATGTCTGAACCATCTAATAATTAATAAATCAAAAAGTCACAATGTAGATCTTTTACTAGTTCTTTGGTGATATATGTTTATTATTTTACATGAGAATGACAGCCTTTGAAAAAAATATGTTAATATTCTTTACATTTAAAAATATTTATTTTTCTGTTTTAATTATATGAAGGTATATAATTGAAGTTGCAACAAAATTTTCTTAAAATTTAGATATTTTATAATAAAAGAAAAAAATCTGATAACTAGATAAAAATGCTTGAGGAAGGCATACATTAAAGTCACTGAAGATTATAAAGTATATACCAAATTAAAATATTTTATCAAAATAAAAATTGATCAACACAGCAAAAATACCAAAGTATAATATAATGCTTTGATTATGCATGAAGGGCACAAATATATCTAATCACATAACATTCAATGAATTTAACTATTAATAACTGAAATGAACTGAAAAAGTAAAGTGGTTTTTGAAATGTTACGGTAAAAATATATTATCAGTGAACCCCTGCTCTCAGCGCATTCAGGCTGAGCAGAGTATATTTGCGCGATCATGACCTGAAGTTGCGTCTGTCTATTCTTATTTCCTTCAGTGGTCATAATCACTACTTTATTGTACTGAAGAACCTTGTACTGATTCTATCATGGAATATTGTGTCTTTGCTAATCTTATAAACCATATGTAATGAGGAAAACATCCTCTTACTAGGTTTGACTGATATCAGTGCCGATTTTTGTAGAATGGTTGTAATAAATACGATCAACTCAACATCTTGGGTTGATTAAACTATGACCAGTGAATTAGTTAAATATCTGCAAACTATGTCAGAGCTGGTATGCTTGGCTTCACGATTGCATCTGTATATCTCTGACAGTGTTATTGTCAAATGTCTGATGCGACATAGAGAAAAAGAACACACTGAACCTGTTTTGAACTAAAAATCTCAGAAATAATCAAATGTATTATATTAATTTTATAAATATATCTTTGTTAATTACAGTTATAACTGTCATGATTATCAGTGAAGTAACATAATTTTGAGTCATAATAAAAAATATGCCCTGGGTGCGGTCTACTGTGAGCATATTTTAGCGGTTGACGCCATCCAGCAGCAGTGAACCTGGGTGATTGTGCAGCAACCTGCTCTGGCATCTCCAATCCTAGTGCACATATTATTAGAAATAAGAATATTGTGTGTATCTTTGTCAGTGTGTGATTGTTTATATTCTTTCATTAGAGGAGAATAATGTTCATATAAAAGTTCTGTGACTTTGCAACACTATGTCATCCCAGTATTACAAGCCTGTCGAATACAAAGCAGTATGGGTGTTGTCACACAAGCTAGTCTTCTTCTACAAATGATATTTTTACTGTGCCAATGTGTGAAGTATAAATATTAAATCAAAAGGCACGAGAGAGCGACACAAGTTGACATGCAAATTGATGGTTTGTGTTTTCATGGCAATACCCTGATGAGCCACAATTTGCAATAAAATGACACCATCTTTCTTTCATGTATCATTATTTCATTTTTATGCACAGCCAGCGGTATCCAGCATGTCGACCATTAACTAAGAAGCCAGATCATTCAAAGCAACTATTTTTTCTGTTATAAAATGTTGGCACCAAAATGCTACTACTATGAAAATATTTCGACAAACCTGAAGCACACATGTACTATTTCAGTCGTGTGTATTATTTGTCATTATATTTTCAATAACAAATGATTTTCTTACCTTGATTTCATTAACATTCAGAACATTTGAACGTGTTCTAAACTTTGTGGGCTTTCATAGAACAATTCTGACCAAATAACCAGATTTGTAACAATATGTGCAAACATGATACTGGCTCCCTCATTGATGTGCTGAGTAAAACATGTTCTCTTAACAAAAAATTAACCCCACTATATTTATTGGTTTTTAATATAGAGACAATATTGTTATTTCTTTTAAAGACTATAAGCATTTTATTGATGTAGTAACCTATATTCTTTGAAGCAAGCTGTTGAGACCCCTTCACAAAGTATGTGCCATTTTGCATAATCCCACTGTACTGTATGAGATTCTGACCACAGCTTCTCTTCAGTTCAGTGAGGTTTAGGAAGTCCCATTGCCAAAAGTGCATAGCTAAGCTAATCACTCCATCCAACCACCCTTTAAACTGACCATGCACGGATATTTTGGCAAATTTTTACTGTTGAAAGCTTTCCTTTCAGCTCTGTTCCACTACCATATTCTCATCAAAAATAAGGATGCTTATAATATGCAAATGGTTTTAGTCTCTTCATAGAGACTGCTGCTGTTCCCTCTATTGTTTGACCTCATCATTATCATGAGTGGCGAGACTTTGAATGCTCTTCCAGCATTTAATCACTGAGAGTCAGGAAATGCCAGATGGTCTGTGGGGTTCATTTGTACCTGTGGATGATCATGGCGGCATGCGTGCTATTTATAAGGCGAGCTCTATAAAAGGCAATATGTTATGGAAATAGCCCCAAGATACGCATGTGGCAAATCACAAGCGAACGGCCCTTTGGACATCAAAAAGAACTGTTGCTGTGAATTTTAACATGCATGATTTCTGGACAAAAATTGACGGTTTGAACTCGCGTTAGGTATTGATGATGCTGCCATTCCGCCGTTGCTTCATTCCAGACGAGCTAACAAGCTTCACTGGCCACATGAAAGAAAGTTAAAGTACCACCTAAACATTGTTTCTCTGTCACACCTTTATTCTGACTATTATTTAAACCTTCACTGCAGTTCTCCTGGACACTGAATGAAAAACCGGAGCTCGTCAGACCTGTTGAAATATTGTGCGCTCGATATATCATTCTTTTCATCAGCTTTTCGCCAAATGTAATGACAACGAGGGATTGACACACTGTGTTCCTCATAATGGGCATTTGTATTGACACCCTTCAAGGCTCCTGGCTCTACAAAATCTCTGGCTCTTTTTTTCACTAATGTGACGTGTTTCAGCTAACTCCATCTTGCAACGAATCACTGATCATCTTCTG
Organism: Caerostris extrusa; assembly: GCA_021605095.1. Taxonomy (NCBI): domain Eukaryota; kingdom Metazoa; phylum Arthropoda; class Arachnida; order Araneae; family Araneidae; genus Caerostris; species Caerostris extrusa. Next base: position 43,346 of record BPLR01013983.1, read on the forward strand.
AAGTGTGAACCATTTAAAAGCGAATAAACATTAACTGATGGTGTGCGCAGTAAGCAGCTCAATTCGAATGCCAGATAACTGCGTTGAAATGCAATAATTTTCTTTCTAAGTGCTAAAATGTGGTAGATCATACAAATGAAAATTCATTTGTATGAAATATCAAATATCTTAAAAGATTTTCATTTTAACAATAGTTAATGAACTTCTAAACACACTCAATATTATTAACCCTTTTTAAAATAAAAAAATATTATTTTAAAGTAAGTTATTAATCTGCTTGACATAAAAATTTAATAGCAAAAACACTTGAAAATTAAAATTGGTTTTGGTATCTGAAAATAATTATAATGTTGAAAAACATTGTATAATGATGTTGTATAATGTTTTCAGTAATGTTTTAATATAAATATTATTTTATAGCTTTTAAAAAATACACAGACTATTTTATGATGATAGACAAGCTACCTTTTTGTACTATTCATTTTCTGTTTCCTTATAACAGCAATTGTTGATATAATATTGTATGCTATCAGATATCTTATGTGAGGACTCTATTCAGACCATTTGAATGTGCAGTAATGATGTTGACTAAACAAATTCTTTGTGTGCTAAGAAGAAAATCTGGCTTCTCTGCACCCACTGACAAACTGTTTTTAAGCTCCTAATGTTGTGAGAAAAATTCAGTATATAATAATAAATATGTCAAATTAATAATATCTGGCCAATTCAATACCAAGGGTTATGGAAAATGACTTAGCTGTTTGTAATTTTTTAATTCTATCTGAAACTAATATTTAAGAGACAAGCAAAAGGAACTCAAGTGTTTTATGAGATTGAATATTCGAGAATATACAATTCGACACCATATGTTTGTTTAAACATGTGAAATATCGGAGAAGTGTGACCTTTCATTCATTTGCTAACTATGCTCCCGGGACACATGCACCTTTTCTGGGTGAGTGCTAAGTGGTGTGTTGTGGCATTTTGTGCCCAGGCATCAAGACATTGTCTAAGTATTTGCAGTAAATTTAAAAAAAAATAATAATAAGTATTTTATATTCTTTATCTATTAAAACATTAAATCTTCTATTGTCTCGGAGTAAAACGTAACATTTGAAAAGATGTGGTAACTGAGAATTAACTCAACATCCAACTCTAGCATTAAAATGAGAATTTTCCAAGTACAAAATGAAGACACAAGCATTATATGTGATGGTAATAAGTATTTCTATTTGTATATAGACTATTTTCCTAAGTACAACGTACAATTGGAATGATAATGCACAAAATATATACTGTGCTAATAAGATGGCTATGTTTCATATTTCTAAACCCTTTATAACTAAATTAAAGTACAAACCAGTTTTTTCAAATAACTATTGAGAAATAACTATATTTATCTTGCTAATTCTGTAAGACAAACTACCTATCTACTAACAAATTTTATGTATTGTTACATAAATTTGTATAATAATCTAAAATGCTTACAAAGTGTTTCAAATCAAATCAAATAAATAAACAAAAGAAGCCAACAAAAATTCAAAAGTAATATTGAACACAACAGAGGCAAACATTTCTTTATGTATAATACAATCATCTACATATAATAGTCTGCATCTGTCTGAGAGAAAGAAGACTATTTAAGCATATCATTATGATCTGGTCTAATTAGTGGAAGAAGGCGCTGTGGGTGGGTTGTAACTAATAAAAAGGATAACATGGCTAATGGTGTTGAATATTTTCTTATGCATGCTAAACTTGTTTCAAGTTTTATTACGAATTGAAGCAAAAAAAAAAAAAAACTATTGGCATGGAAATGCTCCTGACCAACCGCTATTGACTACTATAAAGAGAGCATAAATAGTGGAATCCAGGCTTGCGTCAAATGGCACAGCCCGGCTGTTCCAGTGAATAAAGTATGGGTATGCATGAAATCCATTTATAGTGAAATTGAAAAATGGTTGTATATGGTAGCTTTCTGGGAAGGCAATTGATGCTTGTGGTACCCTTTTTCAATACATTTTTAATTGATGGTTACTAAGAATTTAATGTCTCATGAAGATAAAAATATAAATGTTCGATTACTTTCTAAATAAGTATGATTAAAACAAAACAATCAGAACATGAATAAAAAAATGTTTGGTCCCAATGAAGCTAGTTGCAGGTTCTACAATGAGTCATGGACAAATGGTAATTTAATAAGAAGCTTTTCAAGTTTGTTTTCCTCTACGTGTGAGAGCTGAAGTGCAACTGGGTCTTTAACAT